>OY804259.1:93891077-93901077 GCA_963680825.1 Meiosimyza decipiens | reverse complement strand
ATATTTAAACTATCTTTTACGAGTTTTCTAGTTCGAAATTCGACTCCTCCTCTGTAACTCAACAAATATTCATCTATTTGCTCTCAAGACTTTCGTAATACTGAGCACTTAAATGAAGAACTGCGAAAATTGCAATAGATTATTTTTAACACGTGACAGCTGTCAAAAGCCTCGAGGCTGCGAGCTCACAATGTACCATTTATGAGTTTTTTAGGCCCAAACTCGACTTCTCCTTGTAAAAGCAATCTGAATTAGAATTTTTGCGGTTCTTTATTAAAGTGCTCAGTATTACTAAAACTTTGAGCCATTAATTTTACACTAAAATACTGGTAAAGGCACACTGTGCGCCGGTAGCAATGTCACATCATGCTATTGACGATTGTCTCTCAGCAATCTCTCTGCGAAATCTTTGTAGAGATTGTAGCTTGTTACGGTAAAACGATTTGCGCTGGCCATCAACTAAGCTCATAATTTCCAGTAACGGCCTACATTCTTCTTGCAGACTATTAAAACTGAGTTGAGCTCAATGCTCATCTTTTGAGAGTCTTAAGAAATTGCCTGTTATTGCACACGGCATCCAGAGTTGCGGAATAATTTCGGCCTTCTGCAACATCGCAAGCATACTCATCAGCGCTCACTTACGATATTTATTCTTATAAGTCAATTTTAGTCTGTCTCAATTGGATTTTTCTGCATATATAGTACATTAAGTACCTAAGTTTATGGATTTCCTCGTATTTAAATAGATTGAGGGTCAAAATTAGACATCGAACTAGCCATTTCCAATGTATTTTTGAATGCAGTATCCAAATCTTGCTTCAGTATTTTCTTAACATTTCAAGCTTTTGAATATATCTCAAAAACGGTTAGAGATAGAAAACAACGGACTCAGCAGAAAACGAATGCAGGACAACCGGGACGCTCCGCTTGCTATACTTTATTAAGATATTGAAGATATGACCCATCTTTCACTGTTTTAAAGTTTTCAATAAATACTATATTTTGAGCAAAAATAGTTATTTTGGGCGAAAAATATGATATTCAGATTCGAACGAGTAATGTTAATTTAAAACCATGAATAAAACCTTATTTTTTCGGAAATGGAGATGGTCATTAAAAAAATTAAGACTATGAAAAGTATGTCAAATCTTGTGATAACGAAATCGATGTGTTTTCATCTGCTGTACATCATTGGTCTGAACATAATTTTGTACTTAGTTAGTGTCTTGCTTTCCGAGTTATTGAGCGAAACTTTGTTCGCCGGCCTCTCACAACAATACCCACCACGATTCTGGCGACTCACGCTGGTTTTCATTATCATCCTTGCTTAAACTTCAATTGCATAAAATTAAGCGCGAAGAAATGAGGTCGAAAATGCAACACTTAATATTAATAGATTCATGTTTCGTCCACAGTTACAAATCGATGCGAAAACTTTTTTTTTCATTTCAAAAAGTTATGTATAATTAATTAGCACTCAAATTTCGAATTTTCCCAGTAGCTGAGGTTGTTTCAAATTATCAGCTGTTATGACTAGAATGGTATCCAGATCAACCTGATATTTTAAAGTTGACAGATTGCCAAAAAAATAAATTACTAAAATTTTACAATTTATTTCGTGCGATTTGCATTGACACATGGAACTACGCTCATGTTTTAAAGAGAATATTGTGACTTTAATTTGCCCCATTCTCGGTGTCCCCTTAATACTATACTTTCTCTCTGTTTATTCAGTTACTAGTATACGGAACAATTTGGGCTGTTAGCGATGTAATTCACCACGGCACTCAATTAATGAGCTAGTCAGTCAGTAACAGTTCATAAACATGCCTACAGTTGATTTAGTGTCTGTCGGGTATTTGGAAAATGTGGTTGGTTTTGCTAGTTCGCCGTTAAGACCACTCGAGTTTTTTCATTGTTTTTTTGTTGCTTTTCTGCATTTGGGGGAATACAGAATATGATTATTATTAATGATTATTTTCATTAATTTTGGTACCGGACCGTAAAATGAGATTTTTTAATTTGTTTATACAGTGAATATTACATATGTAAACTATCGATATTTTTGCATGTTTCAAGCGCTAAATAATAAAATTAAAGAATTCTAAAAATAAGCGTAGGTACAATAATAATAAAATTTGTACTGATTACGACAGAAAAAAAAAAAAATGAATGTAAAGCAAAAAAGAAAAATGAATTACGGGGAGACCCTATGTTTTGAAGGTTCAAAATTCGCCGGTCGGTCGTTCGCTTAAGTTTTCGTTTCTGTTGTCGCCATAGAGGTTTTGCGTATTTCATTTAACTTTTTTTTTCTTCTGGAGTTTCATACTTTCTACAACATGTGATGGTCTAGTGAACGAAAACAATTCATGACTGTATGCGTATTAAGTGTGGTTGAATTTCGGTTTATTCGCGAAATATTGCAAATTTGCAAGTTGTTAAACTTTAGATTTATTATTTGTTCTGTTCCATACCTCAGATTACAGCGCGGTACCACCAGTAGTATGTGCACATGTGTGTACATTCGTATGTTTGTGTATGCGTTTTTATTTTCATTAAAATAACTGAGAAAAAATATAAGTTGTGTTCCTAAATTTTAATTGATTGTTGCTAAAAGCACATTTTAATTGAGTTTAACGACGATCTTTGTTTGCTGGAACGATATCCATCCATACTGCAAAAATACATTACCATGAGACGCAAGAAGTGAGTTTTGAATTTGTGTTTTTAAATTATTATTTGCTAATTAATGTGAATTTGTACTGTCGACAACAATTAAATGAAATAGGAATAACATTTGTATTTTATTGTTCTGAATTGAATAACTAACTAAGTACTATAGTGAATTACGCCAAGCTGTAACTTATTTTGTGGTGTGTAATTTTGCCTAGTAAGCAAAACTCCCCTTAATTTTTTTACCTTATCACCTTATTTTCGTATGTATTTTGATTTAAGACTACAAATCACGCATGAAATTCAAAGAAAAAACTTAAATTTTGACGACAAAGTTGTAATATATTTAGATATACAATCCATAGATGTGTATCTATAAGTTTATTCCAAGTACATAACTCTTTTGGCAGACCTGACAATTTATTCACAAAAGTACCCGATTTGCAACAAAATGTGATGAATTTAAATGAAATTAACATTCAAGATAGTCAAATTCGTTCAAAATGCACATGCATTTTTGCAGTTATGAATTGAATTCGGCGTGAAGATCGCGTGATTTCACGAATTTGAACTATTATCTTTGGAGCTATATTAAATTTTTGTTCGATGTTGATAAGCCAGCAACGATTAACGACTTAGAAGGCAACATAGCTCGAACAATTGCGAACATAAGAAAAAGTGGTCGAGAATTGAACTGACAGAATGCGCTTTGTCAGAGGTAACCGCGGTGGACAGATGACCAAAAGTGTGCCAATAAGCTTCGAGATATCTCAATTGCTTGTTAATTTATTTTAATTTAAAGTTCGAATACTCCAAAGAATCCCTATATATGAAAATATTTTTATGTCAGCAGACTTGTAATCTGCGACTCAACAGTCTATAGTTTATTCATTTATATATGTGATGATTTGCTCGCTCGAGAGATTCTTAACGCCTCCCTTAGCATATACGCTCTTTGTGTAGGTTATTATGTATAGATTTTTTTTGAAAACCCTCCATTTTGGAAATAGCTAAGCAGAAAAGTTAGAACAATACAAATTATTTTGTAATATGACATATTAATTCTATCAATTTTAAAGCTGATGAAACTTTGCACATCCATACGTACCGAGCCGAGCTGGTCATTTTATTAACCCTAACAAATATCACTACAATGCGATATTAAAAAAGATGTCAATCATAAAAGATAATTAACTAATTATAACAATTATTAAATACTCGTGTAATTAAAGCCGTGATATACAAATACTCATATCTGACAATTTGATATGATAAAACAATCCACTGATAAAGTGTAAAAAGGAGTTCAACTCATATAACTATGTGATAATGATTATTCTGATGAACAAAACGTTGTTGCAATAAATATTCAAAACTTCAAAGCAAAATTTAAAAATACAATAAATGGAATCAGTTTTTTTTATAACAGCCGAATAATTGTAATGTAGAATTCTCTTATTAGTTGCGTTTATTAGGGTTTTCATCAATATGTTTGTCTAATTTGCTCTTAACGTGATTTCATGCTACTTAAGTGTCAAAGTCAAAAACACGGCCACATTGGGTGTTGCTATCAGTTGCAGTTATCAACGCGATTAAATTAACTGATATGTGACATTCATGTTTATAAAGTGCGGGGGAGGAAGTTATGGAAGTTATTTGCTGCACGCTTTGCTCCCTACTAATGTTAGGGTTTTTCTCTAAATCTAAATAATATCATGTGCGAATACCGAAACTGATATACCGAAAAGATTAAGATTCGGCGTATGTGTATTAAAACCCTTTCATATGTTGAATGTTGAATTTCAATAAAAAACCCAAACACTTTCAGTTAAACCTTATGAAAGGCGTTTGATGATAAGACTTTTTTGTATGGTATATCATAAAATATAAGACAACACTTGTTGTGTTAAGTAAAGTTTTTGCTTATCTGTTTTAAACGAGAATCGTTCCAAAGATTTTGACACATTTTTAGAATTTCCCTTGTTTTTTTCAATTTTAATAACTTTGGGCTCTAAAAATCTCAGTTCAAAAAAATCGATATTAAGCATAAAATTGGGTTCAATGTTTTTAAACTTTTTCTTTTCAAATCGGCGGTAAGCAGTCTTGCGAGTTTTGAACTGAAACCGAGAGGATACAATGTGGCAAGATACCCATCGCTGAATTTCAGCGAAATAACAAAATGCACAATTTTGAAACTGAACGATATTTATCGCTCTTCTGAAAATTTTTGCAAGATAAGGTCTCATTTCACATTTCACATCACATATTACCAACGTCAAAACCTAAACAATTTCTTAATGAAAATTTCAAGTACCTACATAAATATCTTGAACACAACTATTTCAATGTAATAATGTCAAAGTCAGTCTGATGAGTGATGTGGCGTTTCTTTGGTAGCACCCAAACGCCAAAATTATATTTCTTTTGCACTGGTTTAAAGGCGACAAAATAAAATTAAAAGGAAATAATTCTTGTATGTGTCCAAAACGTTCAAAACTTATACAGTTTTGCTTAACTCAAGGCATAGCCTTTAGACTATAGCCTTCTACAGAATGTGTTTCTAATATGTATCAGCGAAAATATGTTACAGCTAATTTATTTAATAAATATTAATTATTGTATTCCTCACTTAAATGAAATATTGGTTAACAAATTCTAAATTTCTCTTCTAGGGTTGAATTTCGTGTTAAGTCATCGCCGATAAAATCTACTTCGAGTTTTCGTTCAAACGAATTAGATGAAGAATTAGGCTATGCAGATCCAGATGATTTGTTATCAGCGCATTTCGATGACTATGGGACGACACCGCCTCGGACAAGAATGAAAATAAAAACCCGTGACTGGGATCGTAAACAAAAGGCACATGCTGTAAATTCTGTGGGATCGTAAGTACAAGGAATTAAATTATGTATCAACTGCTATGAAATGTACTTGGAAAATAATGTTTTCTTTTTACAGTGGCGTTGACTCCAATCCCAGTGGAATGCCAAAAAAGGGTATGACACGCATGTGTCGCTCACGTGTGTTGCGTCGCAACACTATGGATTGCGCGCTGCTTAATGAAATGTTTGTCAATGAAGAGAGTAAACGTTCTAGTAAACGTGCACAGGATTTGCTACGTGATTCAGAACGTGAACTCAAAAATTCATTAGCTTCTACAGCTACAAGCTCAGTTTCAGTAACAAGTTACAATCCACGTGTAATTAGTTATCACGAAGCTGTTGGTGCACACAATTTGGAATCACTCGACAAATGTACTCCACTAAACAGTGACATTGAACTAATGCGCCAAAGTGCACCAAAAGTGGTAGAATCATGCAATCGTTATATGAGCGTATCTTCACGACCTATAGGTTGTCGTTCATCAGCGCCACCTTCAGCTTTTGTGCAAAGCTTACGCAACGATATAAAACGAACACCTGGTCTAAATATACGCAAAGATTTCCATGAAACATTTGCCAACTTAATTAAATTAGGAAGTGTTGATCGACAGGAAGCAAAAGTCTCACTCGAGGAACACATCTGGCAAACTGAACTGAAAGATCTCATCTGGCTTGAGCTACAGGCATGGCAAGCTGATCGAACGTTAGAACAACAAGATAAATATTTATTTGCCGCGCGTCAACTTGTGCCGGATTTGCTAACGCAAATTATTAAATATAAGTTCAGTCCACGTTACAAGCGTACACTGAGTAAATTAAGCTTAGATAGTGGTATCAGTACTGATAGCAATGCAAGTTGTAAGTTTTTGTAGTTAAATTTGTTATAAGCAATGAATGAAAGGAATTCCTTAAATTATTTTAGCTCAGCCAATTAAAAATTGCACAGGTTGTATGTCACTGTACTGTAAAGAGTGCATGGATCACCAAGATGCTGCACTTAAGGAAGTGGAAGAGCTACTTACTAGACTCGAAGCTGCTGAAGCGTTGTATCCATCATCGCAGACAATGGGCGTCTTTCACCCGATATATAAGAGTGAAAGTTTTGTGGGGCGTATTAAGGCCATGTGCTTATGGTATAATATAACAAAGCAAAACCAACTTAAATTGTCAATTTTGGGCAAGATTTTAGCCAGGTCAGCTTAATTTTAAATAAAAATAGGGAACACAGAAATCAATCTTTGGTAAAAGCTCACAAAAGGAGAGTCATTATTATGTATGTTTTTCTGGTAGCTGCGTTCGACTTTAAGTAACTACAACTTCAGTTTTTATATTTACTTACAATTTTCAGTTTAGAGAATTTTTTGTATGTATTTAGCTAAAAACGCAGTAAAGTATAATAAGAAAATTTGATTTCTTTTTTTCAGTTAATTTAAATTTAATCTTGTGAAATTGAAATTAAAAAATTTAAAGCCATGTTTGTCTTTGTCCATTATCTCCCGCCCGGCCATAGAGCTTTAAAATTTTGAATTAATTCTAAGTTTTGTTTTTTATCGTCGCAAACCTATTTGACCCTATTTATAATAGTTTTAGTCCGATTTTTGCACGACTTGAGGAATTTCCTACAACAGATTCGAGTGCAGCGCAGAAATTATTAAGAGCTTTTATCGAAAAATATTTTTGTGCCCCTGCGATATTGACAACATCGCTTTAATTCATTTATAATTTTTATTTCATGGCTATTTTACGAATGTAATTTAAATAAACAACAGATTGCAAGGTGCAAAATTCGCTTGGCCAGTACAGACGTCAATTACAACTGATAGTGGAGGTTCTTCATCGTCTGGCATTGAAAACGATGATTCTGGTGTAAACTCAGTAGATTCTACTAAGACATCTTCTAGCCAGGGCTGTACAAATCGTAAACTATCTGGTGCAGCACCACCTCAACCGAAAGTACAATTTCTTTTAAATGATGTTTCCCATGTTCCTGGCGAATCTACTAGCAGCAATGAGTATGCTTAAAATTCACATAAATGCAATGTAAGATTCCTTTAATTCTTCAATTGTGTCGAATATTGTTTCAGATCAAATTCAACTGAAGTCAGTCAATTGTCTGCTGAATGCCCTGGAATGAATGTTCGAAAAAATTCTATGCATGATATAAATATATTTAGTGTGGAACCGCTGGGGAGTATCACACACGAATACACAAATGCTGAGCAATCTTCGATACTCTATCGGTAATTTTTTTGATTTGCAAAGAAATTTTAAAAATAATCAGTTTATTTTTTCTATAGAAAATTTATTGAAAATGTACTTAAATCACGTGGACTTGCCAAATCTCTTTCTTTTCTACATAAATTGCATAATATTGTACTTTATAAAGCGCATATTGCATTAGAAAAACCCGGAACTGAGGATTACGACTTTGAAACAGAACTTCTTGACGATGGTATACCACGTATGGAACCAGAGATAAGTCGTGAACAAATAGATGAACTTCGTCGTTATGGCTTCTGGAGTCAAGAGGCTCAATCATTAAGTTTACCATCTTATATACCGACATTTGTATTTTTAAGTGGAATACCGCTACAATTTATGCATGAGTTTCTGCGCATGCGCCTTGAATCACGTCCAAGTAAACCGAATCCATTGAGTTTGGAACAATTAATGAAAGAGTTGCGTGAAGGACTTACATTGGCGCTGACGCATCGTGAACGTTATCAGCGTCATGTGACGACAGCTTTGTCCGGGAATGAATCCGAATGGGAACGTTATATGGGCATTTTAAATCAATTCGATGCTACTGTGCGCAAAGTTTTTGAGGTAAGTCTTTATGTCGAGTATGCATACTAAGTGCTCTAAAAATTTTTAAAATAGTTTTGATTTGGACATCATCTTCATTAATGTTACATAACTATTTAGTGTTTTTAAATTATACAAAATAACACTTTTAATAAGATCGTTAAAGAAATGACTATTGTGTAAACTCAAACGTAGTCACATCAAAAAAATCGAATGCAAGGAAGCTAACATTTGATAAGAGTGTATTATAATGTTTTCACATGAAATAAGCATGAAGAGTCGCACAATTTTTTTTCATAACATTAAACTATGTACCTCGAGGTATTGATGTTTTAGAAGTTTGGTGACGCATACTCCTAGGGAAACTAAAAACAGCACAAAAAGCTTGAAATGCTCTGCTGAAATTAAATATAACTAGTAAAGGTGTTACCTTCGGCCAGGCCGAAAGTCACATACCCTACACTGCATTGAAAGTTCTTTTTAAATAGATGTTAAAAAAATGTTGAATAGGTTGAATAAGTCGAAAATAATGTAAAAAGGAAAAAACTGAAAATGCTTTAAATATATAAAAACCATTGAAAAAAATGAAAGAAATTGAATAAGTCGAAAAATATGAAAAATGCTGAAAAATTAATAAAAGAAGAGTCGAAGAAAATGTCGAATGAAATTGAATGGGAACAGGTAAAAGGTTGAAAATGTCGAAAAAATAAGGGAAATTTTGAAAAAAAAAAATTGAAATGTAAAACACGAAATTTGTCACGCCCACTTCTCCAATTCCGCCCACTTTTGCTTCAATAAATGATATTCGTGATTGACATGCACAAACCAAATTTTAGCACAATAGTTTGTATAGTTTGCGATATGTGCCGTAATTATTCTTAAAATTTAGGTCGGTGACACACCCACTGGTACAATAGTCCGATTTTGATCCAAAAATAGCCTTCCATAAACAAACCTCTTACACCAAATTTCAGTGTGATTGCTCATATATTTCGATAGTTATGCCACTTAAGGTATTTTAATTGTATGAGAGGTGCCACGCCCACTATTGCTAGTTCAAAAGCATTTGATTCATATGTACCTAATACCCAGTAAACCACTTACATCAAATTTCAGATCAATTGCTCCAATAGTTCACTTAAAATATCACTTATAACTTTATGTTATTGAGGGAGGTGCCACGCCCACTGATGCATTGTCATGTTTCATTTGATTTCAAAGCTTATAGTAACCGACACCTCCACTCAAAATTTTTTGAATATTACTCCATAGCACACTATCTATAGCATTAAACGTATTTTGTTCATATGGGAGGTGCCACACCCACCTGCATTATTGTGCCAAAATTTTGCAAGAAGACACCTTTTAGCTTTTTAGTTCTCTTTTTATAACGTTTATAAATATTGTAGGCTGTGCCACGACCTTCAACGAAATTTTCCAGAATGTTAACGAAACTTGTATTGATGACTACTTTTAGTGGTATCATCCCTAAAAATTTTATGAAAATCTTATGTGCCAATTTGGAGAAATACGAAATCCAAATTTTCAATTACTAAAAAGTGCCACGCCCACTTTTACAATTCTGCCCATTTTATGCACAATTCAAGATTTATAAGATCTGCATTCCTGTACCAAATTTC